>BMAO01038436.1:0-18122 GCA_019973975.1 Trichonephila clavata
GTTAGGAACACAATTAATTCTTAAGTTCTGTGGCTGCATCTACCAGATGCTGGGCGTTGGTGGAAAGTGATTCATTCATCGGCCAGCAATTTAAAGAAACTAACTTTATTAAGAACTGCGAGCGAGCAAGTACACGTGATTGCTTCACCCGTTTTATATACAGAGCATAGTGACGTCACAGAACCACTTCACAGTTACAAAAACGTGGCGCCATGCAGCCACTGATTAACACAAATCATTTTTATTCACAACATACTCCCACTTTGAGACTTGGGAGAGTCTCAAACCTATAACATTTATAATTCAATAGATCCAGTCTCTTTGGTTCTTTAATCAATCTTCCTGAAGAAGTATATTTTTTCACAATTACATCATTAGTATTCAAGTCATTTTCAGTTTAGTACATTGAACAGAATTTGATTCCTCTTTCAACCCTTAGCATTATTTGCAATCACTTGTACTTCCAAAGGGAAGATGCGTTGTACCGGGCGTATTACTGTTCCATGTTGAGTTTTAAGCCGAACTGTGCGAATTTCCCCGTCTCGACCAGGGATTAATTCTATAATTTTAGCTATAGGCCAAGACAAACGTTTCTTATTGTCGTCCCCAATTAAGACCATTTCCCCAACTCGGGGCTCACGCACCCGATTATCATTTTGTTTTTGTATTAGCTCACCTAGATATTCTTTCCTGAAACGTTGCCTTAAATTACTTAAAAGTTTAATTCTGAATTTCATTCTTTTCTTAATCTCGCGAATTTAATTCGTCAATATCGGTAGTATCGGAACAGCGATTTTCTATTAAAAACATCGCAGGAGTAAGAGGATCAATTCCTGTGGATCTTCAGATATATAAGTTAAAGGTCTACTATTAATTAAAATTCACAATCACAAATTACTGTTGACAATTCTTCATAGGTCAATATTGATTTTCCAAGAGAACGTCTCAATAGTTCTTTAATAAGGCGAACCAACCTTTCCCACCAACTCCCCACCATGCGGCGGTGGGTGTATAAATTTCTAAACTATTCTTTGAGTTGATGTTTCTCTCGATATCTTATGCCAATCCAATTTCGCAAGGTCATTGAAAGCACCCCGGAAATTGGTTCCGTTATCACAGTAAATTATCCTGGGCCTCCGCGCCTGGCAATGAAACGCCTAAGGGCTAGCAAAAGGCATCAGAAGACAGAGAATTTACTAATTCAAGATGGAGCGCGCGATAGACTGCACAAGTAAATAATGCAATCCATACCTTTTCGCCAGTTTTTAAAAACATAGGTCCAGCTAAATCATTCCTACAACTTCAAATATCGCGCAATCAGTCACTCGGTCTGGTGGTAAAGGTGATGCCCGCTTGACAATGATTTCACTTTAAAACGAGCACATATGACACATTTATTTAAAATACTCCTAATAGTTTTTCTAGATCTGATAATCCAGAACCTTTTTCTAATTAATGATTGCATTATTTGGATTCCAGCATGACAGTTCCCTTTGTGTATAGATCTAATCAAAAGTTTTGTAAATTCACATTTATTAGGTAACAATATAGGATACAAAAAAGAACTTTCATCATTTCTTTCAGTTATTTTAGACTTAATCCCTAAAATATATTATCATTATCAATAAAGGTAACAAATTTTAAAGATTCAACATCAGGTAAATAATATGTCTGAGTTAAACGAATCAATTGTTTCTCAGAATTTTCAATTTCAGCAACAGAGAGTTCATGTTCTTTACATTTGTTATAGTCTTTGCGACAATTATTTACAAATATCTTAAAACCCAAGCAAATACTCGAATCATTTTATCATAACCAGACACATTACATATAAGCAAGAGGGGTGCATTGTTTGCTAGATCAACATTCGCATTTCTAGTTTTCTTTATCTCCACGTTAACTTCTTAGTTCGCAACTGATTTCACCATCTGGCCAAAATTCCGAATTTTGTTTCAACCAGGACGGCCCCTCCCACCATCTAGAATTAAGCATTTCTCGTGGAGAACAACCGCGGATAGTAAATCCGCGATATTCATGTTTCCTGGACATATTTCCATGATTGAATTTGAGTCAGTTGTCTAATTTCCTTTACCCTATTAGCTACAAAAACTGACCAATTTCCATATTTCTTAATCCACCAAAGTGCTGTTGTAGAATCGGACCAAAGAGTAACTTTCAAGTCCGGCATATTAAGCGCTTTCAAATAGAATTTAAAAGTCGAGCACCTATACAGCAAGCCATTAGTTCCAAACGCGGTATACTCAAAAGTTTGAGAGGAGCGACTCTAGACTTCGCTCTAATGAGAATTACGCTAACTCTAGAATCAACTATTGATCGAGCAAAGACGCAACCCGCATATGACCCTTGCTTGCATCAACAAATACATGCAATTCAGTTAAAATATCAATTTTCATACAACGTGGCACAGTTACATCTTTTAAAATTTGAATTTCCTTATACCATTTCATAAATTTATTTACAATATTCTGAGGTAGTTCTCTGATCCCATGCAATTTTCATTTCCCATAGTTCCTGTAGTATTAATTTGGGAAGCAATGTAGACGGCGCCAACATCCCAATGGATCAAAAACTTTTTGTACAGTAGACAAAACTAATCGTTTGGTTATTTTCGTTTCGCACGTTAATGATTCGAAATTCGTGCAACATTTCAAAACATCATTATCCAAGTCCTAAATGATACCCAAAATAAAAGTTTCGCCTGGGTGTTTATCAACACTTCTACTTGCCACATTGCTCTCAAAAGTACGTAAATTAAAACATCCTTTCGACATAATTAATTTAGCCTTCTCAATAAATATCTCTATTTCATCAACACTGAAAACACCAGCTACACAATTATCAACATAAAAAGAAGATTTTAACTTTTGTGCAACTTCCTTATATTTAGGACTACAGTTTTCTAAAAGATGCATAATAGATGCATTCAATAAGTAAGGGCTGGAAGACACCCCAAATACAACTCGACAATGTCTGTACACTAATTGTTTTTCATTGCATGGGAAATAAAATCTGAGATAATCTCTATCTTTCGGTGCAACAGATAGCATCAAAAAAGCCTTTTCAATATCGGCTACAATTCCAATTGGATAAATTCTAAAACGATCTAAAATGTCAGGTATTAGTTCAATAAGGTTTACGCCTTTACATAAACAGTCGTTCAAAGATGGTTTCCCTTTTTCATGGGCGTAGGCGTCAAATACTGGACGTATTTTCATTGTCGCACTATCTAATTTAATCACTGACCTATGAGGTAAATAATGACATTCATTGTTCAATTCTACCTCCGGCACACCGTTCAATGATATTTAAATCTTCCCACTCCCTAAACAAACTTTTATAATCATCAAAAAATTTACCGTTTCTTAATTTATTTATCATCCGTAAATGCCTTTTCCACGTTAGTTCTTTGTTACTGGGTAAATTCTCAGTGTTACATTTCCATGGGAGTGTCACTTCATATCTTCCATCGGGAAGAATTTTCATTTTATTCTTAAAATCGGTTAAATCAAAATTTTCTCTAGTATTTTCATTATGTAAGGGATCAGTTATTCCTAAAACATCTAGCTCCCATAATTCTTTAACACTAACATTCCGTACATGCAACGACGATGTCGTCAACATCTCGTTTTTAACATTTGAACTTAGTTTTCCAATTACCGTCCATCCTAGTTTAGTTTCAATAGCTGTTAAGCCAGAATCTAATTCTATTAAGTTCCCAGTTAATAATTTTCCTATATTATCAGCCCCAATCAAAAGTCCAATTTCAGTTTCTTTGCAATTTAAATCCGATAAAATAATTTCCTTGTTCTTTAACTCATTTAGAATACGCTTATCCTCAATCTCAGAAATAAATCCACATATTTTCTTTTCCGATAGCGCTTCGAAACTACATACATAAGAGCGTTTTAAATCACTAACCTCAATAGAAAACACACCGTGATATTTAGGTTTCGATTCATCCCCTCCGAACAGAGAATGAATTATAGTTTCCTCTCTAAGTGGAGTGGCCTTCAAAATACTAGTAACACTTTCACTGATATAGCTATTTTCACAAGCGGAATCAATGAGAACTCGCACTTTCTTTTCCCGACCTTTGATCCGAATGAAAACGCAGAGAGTTTGAAAGTAAATACTTTCGTTTCTGTTGCAGTTACTTGATAGAGAATTCTCAGTTTTTATGGAACATTTTTGATCATAATTTTTATCTAATTTTGGACACATAATTTCAAAATGGGAATAATTACATTTAGAACACTTAATGGTATGTTTAACATCACAATTTTTACTTAAATGACCAGATCTATTTAAACATATAAAACAAGCACCTTTTCTTAGTAATAATTGTTTCTTAGCAATAAAAGACATTTTTCTAGCATTATAACATTTTTCACTCGGATGATATTTCTCATAAAAAATACAGTTATTAACTTTCTTACCTGAAGCACTTTCAGAACTCACCAGTGCTGATGCAGTCATTAATTCAGTTGTTTTCATCCTTTCGGTTGTGGGATCTCTCTTTCGGATAGTAGGGCCGAAACCGGATTTAGCCAGTTGCACCATTTCTTCCCCTTGAACTTCCAGGCGAAGGAAAGTCATTAAATGTTCTAGATTTCGTGATCCTTTGGCTTCTGTTTCATTATTCCGTTTTCTTTCCCAGGCTACCATGACTTCCTCGGGTAAACAGGATTCTACCAACGGTGTTAGAAAGTCTGCATATTTTTCTTGCGTTCGTCCAAGGCTCTCCAACGATCGTAATTTTCCTTCGAGTTCATCGTACAAGGCGGGCAAATCAGTTTTCGTTCTTCCAGACGCAGCGTTCTTCATAACTAAACTTAACAGTTCACGTACGTAAATTTGTACGAGCAAGTCTTCACGGCCGTATCTCTCTTTTAATTGATCAATGGCTTTAGGGTAATTTTCCGCCGTCGCGGGGAAACTCAACACTAATCATTCTGCTTTCGATTTTGGTTCTACGGATTGCAATAAATATTGCATCTTGTCCTCCGGCGCGATGCTTTTATCATTATGAATTTTCTGAAATTGACTCCAAAAGGCCAAAAAGTCTTTAGCTTCGCCACTGAACTTTTTCAATTCAATTTTCGGTAATTTGAAACTTCTCTTTTCAGTTTCGGTTGGAATAACAGTTTCTTGTATTTTCGAATCTACTCGGGAATACATTTCGATATAGCGGTCACGGTAGTTTTCTGCGTCTTCCATATCATCCAAATATTCTTGCTCGGCATCTTTCATTTCCAAGAGTTGTTCAGAAATTTGATTCTGACAAGAGTCAAGTCTCTGGAATTTATCCATGATTTGAGTTTTCAGAATCGAAAGTAGATTCATATCGATGTCTTCTTTCCTCAATTCGGTTTCAATTTTCTTCAGACTGAGAGAAAATGCTGTTCTCAGCCCTTTTCTTTGCGCCTTCAACGCAGTCACGTCCATTTTTATATTTCAAAAATTTCAAAGTTCAATAGTTCGTGATTCGGTTTCAGTTTCACCTCCAACAAACAGCCTCGCCCCACGTTGGGCGCCACTAATTATGTTAGGAACACAATTAATTCTTAAGTTCTGTGGGCTGCATCTACCAGAGGTGGGCGTTGGTGGAAAGTGATTCATTCATCAGCCAGCAATTTAAAGAAACTAACTTTATTAAGAACTGCCGAGCGAGCAAGTACACGTGATTGCTTCACCCGTTTTATATACAGAGCATAGTGACGTCACAGAACCACTTCACAGTTACAAAAACGTGGCGCCATGCAGCCACTCATTAACACAAATCATTTTTATTCACAACAGAAAGGGACTACTGGCTTGTCACTTCACATATTGATCAAATGGCCATCTTCTCGAAGACAAGTTGGATTTCTCACTGAACACACACTACGATGAAAATCATGGTGATCACTTACGTCATTCCTAGGGGGCATTTTGGATTTATGGGCTAAAAGCTACTTTGAAGGTGTCTCTGAAGTACCGTGAAACGAGGGAAGGCACTACGGGTATGGATAAGAATTTCTGTTTTCTTAGATGAATTGTTCTTGTTGTTCCAATTATATTTTAAAGTACTGCTCTGTGATCCGTTCCTTAACTCACTTTTTTCTTTAAATTCTTGGAACAAAATTCGTCCTTAGCCACTTCGGGTACATGCCAATTAAAGTCGAGGGACACTGCATTAGGAGTATCACTCAGTGCTTTAAATGCTATCATTTTTTTCCTCATGGCATCCAATTGCCATCAAAAACCACGTTATCTCAAGTGCGGCAAGGACCGCATTCATAAGGAATGCGAGATCAAACAAAAACAGGAGAACCTCTTCTGTATCAACTGCGAAGTGTATGGGCTCACTGTCTGTTACACAAAATGCCCAAAATTCCCCAAACCCAAGAAAGGCACCCCTCTCAATATCAAGAACAAATTTATCAGCAACAATGTTCCCTCGCCAACATGGTAAGCGGTTTGAAAACCAAAAATAATTCTATCATCCCCATAGAAAATAAAAACAACCCAGAGTAACCAAGTCAATTTGAAGACTTTCCCACCTCTGAAGCAAATGCCTCGGAAATGGTTAATTTAATAGATCTATTCAAAATTCTCTCCGATCTTGTCCAAAAAAATGCCAAAACTCCTCTCTCTACTCCTTGCTCTTATAGCAACTAAAGACGACAAGCAAAAAGCCTTTCTACTTTTTGAATCGCTTCTGGATAGCTAATTGGTTAACTTTATTTCTTTTTAATTAACTTTAATTTTTCATCTCATGTTCTATAAATTCAATAGTTTAGTAATTTTCTCTCGGAAGAGGGCGGTTTAAATACAATAGCTCTCTCAACATCCAATAGGAACTCTCAACTCAAGTTGTCGTGTATTTTCCTCTCTCGAGTCAACCCATTGGTCGCTCTATCTTCAGAAGCACACCTATTCCTACCAACCAAGCTGACTGTTCCTCAGTCCAGTCTCTTGCGGATTCTAAAAACAAAACTTCAGTTATATTCAAAGGAATTAAACACATCCGAACAAACATATGTGAACACATTGGATTGCTCTAAAAATCTAAGGAAAACTCAAGTCGGCTGAACTTTTGAAAAAATCATATATTGCAATTTTATTTACACCAACAGCAGACAGAAAAAATATAAAAAAATATCTTTGGGGTAATATCTTTGTATTGAACATATATTCAAAAGAACTAAATTAATTGATATAAGAACTAACAATAATTGAAATTTATATGCGTATGAGAAAAACATATCTTACTTTATATAAGATATTTTACATATTCATATCTACTTAAAAAAATCAGTTTTAAGATACAATGTTCAGAATACAAATCAATTTTTCAATAAATATCAGTCAGACATTAATATTATAATTTAGGAGCAATAAGTATACTTTTTACTATTTTTAACAAATTTTCAAAATTTTTAGCTGCCGTGATAAATATAGTGAATTCATAGGGAATTCAATGACACAAATTTTCCAACAAAAATGCTGATGGGCGACGTTTCTTTTCTTTCTTTTTTAGTTTTGCAATTTGTATGCAATGATTAGAAAAGTGTATACTTGCACGTATATTGTAATACATATTACGACTCCATTAATCTGCTTCTGACTTTCTTCTTTTGTCCTGTTACTAGTAATGGATGCGAGTAACGTTTGTGATGATCGACCAACCAGGGATGTTTTATGGCATGGGCCAGCCCAGGGCCTCGGTCACAATAGAGGCATTGTCTTGTTCTTGACTCAACCTTAATAAAATCATAATTCGAATAATTTTTACGTTTGTGATAGTGGTCTGTTCCTGCTTACATCTGAACCCCCTTGTCTACCTGTAAACCCTGCTAGAGGTGTGGAAGGAACTGAATGATCCCCACAGACATGATTTCAATCTAATCAATTTATTATATATATATATATATATATATATAATTCCAAATATCAATCAGACTCAAAACAAATCTAATTAAGGTAGATGATATATAGTATATCGCGGAGGTGAGATTCTATAACACTTCTACAGACCCTCAACTGAATCTAAGATAGCTTAAATACGCTCAAATATTACTACGTCGCACACTAATTAGCTAACTTCTACTTAAACAAGCTCACAATACCTGTACTTTTTATGCATCGGATCCTACACTGGAAACTTGCAGGTGATCTCTTCTGCTTGATCAATGTCGGTGGCTTCACGCTTAGTTCCTGGCTACTCCAAGGCCTCTAAGTAATTCCACTCTCTTTCAATCTTCAACTAACAACTATCTCGCCAACTTTATGTTAACTCCTACTTGCCAACTCTAACGTGTCAACTTCAAACTCGCGAAAACAGACTTTATATAATATACTTCATTTACATAATCACGTTTCCTTACTCGATGAAAGTTGGTTGAAATAAATATTTTCCTTATAGAGACATGAATTGACTAGTAGAGCCGCGTATAGATCCGTCACATGGTCAAATGTTATTTCCGGGTGTATTTCGCGAAAAACTGGGAATTTCGGACGATATGTCAACTGGCTACATGTGATGATCGTCACCCACGTACAGGTTTAGGCATACCGCCATATACCATACACCATCACTACTCCTGCTGTCAAAAGGCGACAGTCGTTCGAGCCGGTTTGTGTGATTGTACGCCATACACATTCATTTGCTTTGGGGTACTGTTTGTACGAGTATTTGAAAACAGGTGCTACGCACTGTCTACTTTTAAGGGTCATAGCGGGGGCCTACTTTTGGGTGGAGACCCAGGCCCTCAAGAAGTCTTAAGGGGCTCCAGCGTTCACAGGAATCAGATACCATTGCCGTTTTCCAATTGCCCTGGGGCTGTTTCTCTCTCTCTCCATGCTGGCAATATCTCAAAGAAGACGTTTGCAATGCTCATCACACTGATTTGTTCGCAATTCTCAGAGAAGAAATTCTAATGGGAGTGCAGAAAATGGATTTCTAAGGTCATATTGCAACCGACATTTCGAAAGAAAACCAACATATCCATAGGAAGATCCTTGTGAATAACGTTTTTGTCCTTCCCGAGGAAATTTACTGAGACTTGATTGAACACATACCAAATTCTTTACTTCAGGGGCATCAGGACTCGAACCTGCAACTTGACAATGCCGCCATGAGTTCGCGAACATGAACACTCGGTAAGCGCTGCTGTATTTATTACTGTGGACATACATCGAAAAGATTAACGGAAATTGTGTTGTATTATAGTGTAATTCCTTTTAATAGCAAAATTGAACAAGACATTAAATTATATATGCATGAAATATATACGCTTGCTATGAATTTATTTTAACTGTTATAAAAAAATTAGATTATTAGCACCCTTATTTTCGTTTCTAGACATTATCGATAAAAAGCCTTTTGGGCATTCCTCAAATATACCTTTATATCCTTTAATTTTATACATTATGTGATTTTTTCCCCCCAAACAGATATGTGTGAAAACAAGCTGACAAATGAAAAAAAATCTAAATACAATGTGCAACAGCTGTTAGAAGATATGAATGTTCCCAGGCTTGCCAATATCAGCGTTATTTCCATATTCTTTTTACAATAATCTCGTGTCTGGCGAATTTGTATTAGAATATTTTTCTTGAAAATTTAAGATTTCAATGAAAGTTTATGGAATTTTAAACAAAAAACTTTAAGATTGTCTTGTTGAAACATTTGCATGGTTTCAAGTTTAGCTAAAAAAAATTATTTTATTAAGATAAAACTTTCTTAATTCATTTTAATTTTCAAAAAAGAAATTTTGAATCACTTCCTTCGGATGACAATTCATTAATTTAGTTAATTTTCTTTTTATAGAGTTTAGTTCTTTCAGGGTTCCGAAAGTAACATATTTAACTTTGAAATGTTTTGTTACTCATACATTTATTAAAAATTATCGATTAGAAGTTTATTTAACTTTGTTTTTGCATTTGGTTAGTTCCTAATTTTATTTTGTTAATTTTTTTATCAGCAGTCTGTCTTTGTATTGTCTGCATCTGTATTTTTCTCGAAGTACGTTTTTTGAATTTTAATTATGAAACTATATAAATCGTCGTAAGAGAGAGAGGAAGGTAAAGGCAATTAAGATTCATTTTAATTTTTTTCCTGCTAATTTTTAAAGAAGATTCTTTTTTCCCCATGTTGAAAACAGTACTTCGGTTCTCTGAACGAATAAGCTATGTAAGCCTTTAAGTAAACACCGGGTATGTGCAAAATTTCAAATGCGCAGCTGAACTAACGTCGCTTTTGATGTCCAGACTGGACAATAAAATAGGCAGATACTCAATATATAAGTGAAATGTCTATCTTATATATTTTTTTCAGATCTATCTTTTTTAAAAATATCTGAGATGTTGCAACATATAAAATGCAATAAAGTGCATACAAGACACTGCTATACAGGTTAAAGACAGAATTACTGTTGTAATACTATAAGTCTTTATATAAGACTTTTTTTATAAGACTTTATAAGAAGGATATTAATTGACGACACACCACATGTCGGCGTAGACTTAGAAATTCAGGAAAGAGAACAGTCAGAATCATTGAAGGTGTGGACGTCCTTCACTTGTTTGAGAAGAGATAAAAAAAAGAACCTGAACTCAATCGTACCAAAATTAGCCAAATCATTAAACCTCTTTTGGACTAAAATCGAAACACAGAAAACGTTGTCTTTCCCTAGAAAGTTGGATCGTTGGGATCCACATCTGGATATTTCCAATAAATGGGATCAGTGAATCGTTACCTGTATTTTCCCGATTTCCTGTTCACAAAGGTGTTCATTTCTTGAAAAGGAATGTGAGAGGAATTGAAAAGTAGGTTGCGTACGGTTCATATATTAAAACATGGGCTTCTTAACTTCGACTTCTTCTTCTAAACACACTTCTTAACTTCGACTTCTGATCCACTTGCATTAATGTTGAAATCTTCACTTATTTTTTTTTTGTTAATATGTGAGGGCATGTGCAAGGAATAATTCTATGAGAAGTTACGCTGTTTGAACAAACCAAAAATGCAATTTTCATTTAAGAAGTTTGTTATTTGCGTTTGTCTGGAAGAAGCCCAGGGTCATTAATCAATATTGTGTAATATTAACTGATTGATACATGCTTCTTTCATCTCGTCAATTAAAAATTTTTTTTTGATAGATTTTAATCCACCTTCCTTTTTTTTCTTCAGCTGGCTTTTATTGATTACAGTTTGCTTTGTACGTTGATCTGTAGTTTGAAGGGAAAAAAAGTCTTAGTTTTGTTTTACGTACAAAATAATAATAAAGGAAATAGAACGAGATAAATGACGCTGTTGTTTCAAACGTTAATTTGATTTCTGTTCTTAATGTTTAATTATTTAACATCTGGGGGAAGCCTAATTGAAAGGAAGCAGGGAAGTTTTATTTACTTGAAATATATTGACTGATACTTTTATTACTACGATATATATATATTTTAAACAATGGTGGCTAACGACGAGAACTTAAAACGGAAAAGATCTACGATACGTTCAGTGTAACTCGCTTGATAACTAAAGTGAAAGAAAGTTGATGAAGAAATACATAATTTGTTGCCGGATGATGAATACAAACAAAACGTAGTTGAATGTGAAAAATAGGAAAGCAACGCCAAGTTAACAATTTTTCTCCCCAGTTTTGTCGTCAACGAAGCTTTTGCAATTGAAAGAATTGATCATCACACGCACTCGAGACAAGTAGCCAAACATTAGGAGAATAGGGATGGTGGGTTAAAACCTTCCAACCAAAATAAAATTATTTTTTTACCGAGAGATTAACAGAATAATGAGCCTCGTGTGAGTGTAATGGATATTAAAACAGTTCTGAATAACGATTCTAAATGATCCTTGTTGTAGCTCATACAACTACTTCGAAGGTTGAGTTTTGGTAAACGTGTCTGTTTTAACCTTAAGACAAAGTACACTGCTGCTAAAAACAAATATACAAAGCATAATCAATAAGAGTCTTTGATTGGCCTAATGAAAATAGATTCACAGAGTTCATTATATAAAAGTACTCGGAATGAACATATGCGCATACAACCCCACATAGTAAAGGATTTTCAAATAATTAATTTATAAAGAAAATCTAAGGACTTTTGGACGGTATCCGAACATAAAGCGAAAAAATGATTAATACAATAAGCTTTTCCAATTATTTTTAAGCGCAGGCATGGTCGTCACTGAATTAGTGATTCGATTCCATCTAAATTTGTTTTATTTTTACGTATTATAGATTTTAATACTCTGCACAATGAATTAATCTTCCCTCACAAAGCCCTTTCAGGGCAATCATTAAAAATTAAGCAAAATCTTCAGTACTATATCATTCTCTTTGGCTAACCGGAATTAGACATCTATTGCCAATAATCTACAAATTTATTCCAGACCGATGAAAATAAGAAGGAAAAAGTAATACAATATTTGTGGATTTCTTAAGATAATTTCTAAAATTCGTGCTAAATTACTCTTATTTTCTAAACTTGATAACTAATCACATCTAAAATAAGATGTGTGTTTACTTATATTACAGAAGGTCTTTCGCACTTTATGGAAACGATTTTGGATAGTGAAATTTTATCTTTAAATGCTGTATTTTTTGTGGACATTTTCTTCTATCTGATAGTCATGATACTTGACAATAGCTCTAACTTGAATTTTCAGTGAAAATAAATTTTTTCTTCGTTCTCTCATGACAGTGACAGAAACCTGACAGTCCGTTCAGTGTTCTTGGATGCCGCTTTGTTAAAGCTCGTTTTAATAGACCGAAAGCGCAAAAGTCCTGTGGAGAAGTGTCCGGTGATTTTACAGTATTTCTTCAAACGATACACATTTTATTCCTGTTTTTGATTCTTTCTTTGCTAAATAAGGAGCCGTTGACTTAGACGAGTGACTTGAGGCTTATATGAAGTTAAACTTTATCAAAGTCATTTCCTTATTAGGATGAAATTACTTCTTTAAAAATTGGTTCTAAAATATTCTACTGATAATACATTATATTCTAATCTATATATTTTACTGAATGTATTAATTTTGGCTTTGGTTGATACTTTTTTGATTTTTAATTTACCGTTGTAACAAAATCCAGCAATTATCATGAATACTTTTGTTAACTTTTCTGTACACTGACGAAGACATTTCGTTCGGTCATTCCCGTTAGTTGAGTAATAGAAAATTGATTTTCTTTTATTACAATCTTTAAATATACCCATGACTCATGGAGTGTTAGATCAAAGTTTCATTTTTCAGCATCTAGATGTTTTTCATATAATTTTCTACAATTTGATTTTCTTTCATTAATATGTTCTGTCAAAAGCAGGTGAATTTTAGGTTTAGGCATGTTTTTTAGCTTCAAATCTTTATGAAGGATTTTACTTACAGTGCCGAAGAACATTCCTAATTTCAATGCAATGAATCTTTCAGTCGGTGGATTTTATTTTAGGATCAGAGATTTCACTTTCTTGGCAGTTGACTGTGTTTGAACAGTTTTAGGATGAGGTCTCTGTCATGATTTAATTTTTACTTTCAGCCAGACGATTCCCCCCCCCCTTCAAATTTAATGCATTATAAATACCTTGTTTTGAAATGTGCAAAAACCAAGATTTTTACACTGCTTTATAATTTGTTGATAAGAATACTTCTCCTCGGAAAGCGCAATTATGTAACCTTCGAGCCATGTATAAAAGTTAGGAGACATTTTCAAAATAAAAATTTTATTTTATATACTCCAATAAAAAGAGAACGTTAGCAGACGATTATTCTGAAGTTTCCAAAGTTTTATCTCAAAATGTAAATGCGAAAATAAATTACAAAATCGTTTCCATAAAGTGTGAACACACAACCTTTTGTATACACTTTTACTTTTACCCTTGAATATTTTACCTTCCTTCATACCATAAAAACTTAAATCGTTTTCATTTTTGACAACTCATAACAGTTACTTAATTCAAATGAAGTGATACGCACCATTTTATATGTATACTGATATTTAAATCCGGGTTGTGTTTCTCTTTTTTTATTTATTTAAATCTAAATACACACACAAGTTTTTTTCTTCGAAGAATACTTTTGTAATTTTTTCCATTATTTGTGCTGTACACAATAACATATTTTTTTACAGTATCCACGTATGTTTGTGAACATATTTCCTTAAAAAACTCTGAAAAATCATTCCCTTTTGTAATGAACTAAAAAGACAGGGCATATGTTTAATTTCAATAGGAAACAACTGAAGGTGAGTGAATGTGTAAATAACAAATGCAGTCCTCTTATTTCGTTTTCGTCTCTTTTTTTTCTTTAACAAAGTAAGAACAAAAATATAATTTGCATTTTAGTTAGCTGCAAGAGAAATTCTCTATACCAACACATCTGTACATTTTACTTTAAAAAAATCACTGTTCAATTCCACTATTTTCAAATTAAAAGAAATGCTCCTTTGTTCCGTGTAAACTTTACTAAAATTTGGAAACTAATTAAAATTGAATTAATTATATGTACTAAATAGTTGATATCTTATATTTCGTAAATGTTTTTAGTAATTAATTTATTATAATTTTCTTTTAGAGTTTAGTGTAGGATTTTTAAATAAGAAGTATATTATTTTTAAATTTAAAAGGGGAGACAATGGTCTTTCCTTTTCCTATCCCACTTTAAAAAAACATAAGAAACACAATGTGTGTATATAAATTTACATATGTTTTTTATATATTACTGGTGTTTCTATAAAAGGCAATGGTTATAAAAATTCAGAATTTGTATCCTAAAATTTAATTTATTGAATAAATATTGTGCAACAAAAACTATTGTAAATACACTTTTATCAAATGTTGCACCTATACGCCTAATTTTTGGGTAGAAATCTTAAAAGATAAATCAATAAATGAAGACTCCCGTAATTGAAAACATATGTTTTAATATTCTGTTAAAATCATTGTTTAATAGTGAGTTTTTTACTAATTCTTAATTTGATTCCAAGTGAGGTATGATTTGAACAATATCATTTTCTTTACTTAATCTTATAACTTGGTAAGTGAATTTGTATTTACTTGATCATTATTTGAACTGTAAACAGTTGAAATACACATTAAAGTTGATCCATTACACAAACAACCAAAATCGTGAGTATGTATATATACAGGGTGGCCATAATTAAATAACAAGTATTCAAGGGGTGCTGGAGAGAAAACTACCGAGAATATTACAGTGAAATTTGGTATCTACACGTTTCAAAACATGCACAAGTCAAATATGCAAAGAAAAAAATCGGCTTTTCACCCGATAGATGGCGCTGTGCCGTATTTCAATGCTTATCGACGGCATAACACATGGGCTGAAAAGTCCCGGGCCTAACAAAGAAAACACAGTTTTTTTGGTTCAAAATTAGCTTTATTCATCAACGTAATCTCCATCAAGAGCAACGCAATCATTCCAGCGCCGCTCTAACATTTCAATACCACTTTTGTAGAACGATTTATCTTTTGCCTCAAAATAGGCCTCAGTTTCAGCGATAGCCTCTTCATTCGTGCGAAATCTTACCGGCGAGCACTTTTTTCAGGTCTGCGATCAGCCAGTAGTCGCATTGCTTCGCTTGAACGGTATTTTTCCTATCAAGAAGCAGTGTAAAATTAAAACACGAAATTGTTTTTGATCCATTGTTCTGAAAATAACAAAAGTAGCGTCACTCTTAGGACAATAACTCACAAACTAATGAATAGAATATCATGAAACTTTATATATATATATATATATATATATATATAACAGCTGTCTTTTGAAGGTTAGTATTAACTGAAAAAAAGGTGACTACAATAAAACTAGCGCCATCTATGTGTTAGGCCCGGGACTTTTCAGCCCATGTGTTATATGCAAATTTTAAGCCCATCGAACCGTATAAAAACAAGAACATATTGAATAATGGTCAATCATGACCCACGTTCACCGGACCTTAATCCTTGCGATTTTTATCAGTGGGAAACCTGAAAAATATAGTTTATAGAGAACGACTGCTCTGTTGCGGAATTGAAATCTAGCATAACGAGACACGTGAGGTGTGTTGCAACAGATATTTTAAATACAACAGTGGACCATGCGGTTTTACGTTTTCAGCATGCGGTTGCCTCTGGTGGTTCGCATATTGAGCACATCATGTGATAATTTCATTGAATAAATAATGGTTTAATTGTTTTCCAAAGCGTCTTTATGGATTGTATAATTTGTGATCTTAATTTACGTTAATTTTTAATTACATGATACTGTAAAAATTTAATTACTGAAGCGAATTGTATGGAATTTTGATAATCTGTAATTGATGTTGTCGTAGTCTCCCACTACCCCCAGGGTTATTAATTACCCTTTGCATATTATCTATGTTTGGATATGTAGGATTCATAATTAATGACTACACAAATAATAAATCACTTATTTATTATTTCCTTAGGATAGAAATTCACAATTAATAATCAACTTTAAGAACAATAAATTATCATGGAGTGCTATCAGAATTCAATTATGGACGACGGAATACTAACTGATATCACGAGGGGAATAACGCATACAATCAAACTACACATTTAAAGCTAATCTACAAAAATTACAGACCTGATATCTTCTTCGGAATGAACTTGGAAACTAGTAGAATCTATGAAGTAGCTTCAATCCAGGATATCTTCAATTACGTTTGAACCAAATTAATGAATCTTTTTCAATAATCTACTTTCCGCTATCAAACTTCACTTAGTTAAACTCAATTCTTAGAAACACTTTCTTAAGGGGGCATAGTACCTTTACACCTTCAAAAAATCGGTTTTTCAATATTTTTTAAAAATTAATACAGACTATTAGGAGCATTTTAAAACAAACCGCATCAAAATCGGACGAAAATTACGGCAATAGCAATTAAAAACGTCAAACGTCACCAGCAGATTGTCCATTTAAACCGAATGTAAACTAACCGTATTCGTAAGTTTCGGTTTTCAAACGGATGGCGTTATTGAAATTATTTTCTCCCCAGTTGTTTCTAATTTTTAATTTGATCTATTTTTAATTAGAGAAGGAAGCTTGCAACTCAACACAGCCCTAGTTCGAACAAATGTTTGTTTACATTTGTATTTCATACTGTTTACGTCTGCTTTAGAGTTCTATTTCGCAATTCTTAGATAAGTTTTTAAAATTTTTGTTCATTTTAGTTTTTTTGCCTCATATTAATTTGCAAAAAAATGTCTAGCAAAGCACAACGTAGAGGCAGTGACTATCGCCGTAAGAGAAAACGTTTTCATAATAACCAGTACACTCGCAAAGTATCAGATAAGCTTGATGTTGATTGCATATCTGCTTCAGCTAAGAAACTGTGCAAAGAAAGTGATCTTGATAAGGAAGTAAGAAATTTCAATCAATCTAATGGATATAGATTGATAAACATTGATATTTTATTATCTGAACTATCCCAATATGTAACATGTCCTAACTGCAATACTAAAGCAGTTCTAAAAGAAAAGATTTTGTATGGATTGGTATCTGAATTTTATGTTGAATGCCACTCATGCAGTACACTGTCCACTTTCAAAAGTTCACCAGTTATTGCTTCAGGTAAGGACTATAAAGTAAATACACGAATAACCTATGCTATGCGCACAGTAGGGCAAGGTTTTTGTGGTATAAAACATTTTTGCACAGCAATGGATTTGCCACCACCAGTGTCACAAAAGGCATATGAAAGATCCTGCGGAAAATTAATTTGGCCAGTTGTGAAGTAGCAGACGACTCCATGAAGAATGCTGCGAAAGAAGAAATATTAGCTTCTGGAAGCAACAAAATCTGCGTCAGTGGTGATGGTACGTGGAAAACACGCGGACACACTTCACGTATTGGTGTGTGTAGTGTCATTGGAGATATTACTGGAAAAGTGCTTGATGTTGCCATTCTTTCTTCATATTGTAAAGGATGTGAAAAATGGCGAGGTCCAAAATCTGGACGTTCATATGAGAAGTGGAAACTAAAACATCAACCACACTGTGTAAAGAACCATATTGGTTCTTCCAGTAAAATGGAAGTAGACGGGATGAATCAGATCTTTCAACGATCAGTTCCACAACGAATGCCA